>PYHX02000494.1:83506077-83552256 GCA_004302925.2 Cochliomyia hominivorax
TTTTTCTTAGCTCAACAGACAGTCTTGTGTTCTTGGAGTTTTGTTTTTTTTTTAGAAGAAAAGAAGGAAGTTATTTTAAATTTATTACTTTAATTATATAAAATATTTAAGATAAAATATGGAAAAAAACAAAATACCGAAATATAACCCAGTTTTGTGGAAGAGAAAAGAGATAAAAAATAGATTTTTTTATAAAAATTAAATTATATTTTCTGTTGTTTTTGTTGTTATATCTTTTTAATGATTTCCTTTCATTTCAGTTCAATCTGGTAGAAATATAAGACATCTGCCGTGTATAGTTAGAAAATCTGGTAGATCTGGTGTTTGCATGTTTGCTATCGATTGTATTAAAACAAAATGGTACGCATTAGGTACATGTATAGATCGCTTCTATTTTGGATCTTGCTGTATATTAAAGTAAGTTTAATTTGAATTTCACTTAAAATAAATTAAGGAAATTAAAAAAAAAATCTATTTTTCATTTAAGCAGGAAGAGGAATTAACAGAGATAGCGGGATAATAGCATAGATCAGAATACTATATCTCATCACTTTACACCAGAAGGCTTCCACCATACCCACCAGTGCATTATTTAAATTAACCACTTTAAGTCCTTTACATCAACATGTCAACACTAGCATTACCAGCAGCAGTAGTAGCAGTACAAGCTTGATTGCTACTAGCAGTTCTAGCAATAGTAATGCGAGCAGTTTAGCAACTCAACTTGATGTTACGCAATGCTAAATAGTGTTACTCAATCTTTGGCCACCACTATAAATGATATTCCCCGACCGACTACTACATGGGTAAGCAATACTCATGCTAGTAAACCCGTTAAAACAACCACAACCTCAAAACCGGGACAACCAAACTACACACAAGCAATCGCACTTTGTGATAAGAACAACGGCGAAGCCTACTAAATATACAGCTGGTCTTAAACCTTCACACAATACCACCATTAAAAAGAAACCCACGCCCTCAAGTACCACAACGAAAAAGGCTACCACCAACTACTACGACTACAACGACCACAACTACTACAACCAAGAGACCCATGCTAACCACTACCCGAAATCCACACTACAAAGAGATGAATTGGAGTAACTACAACCGCCCACAAAACTCTTTACCTATCAAATTGTAGAAACAACAGCCTATACACCCACAGAAGCCACAAACCAATTTGAATATATAACCACGGAAAGAGGGCCTCATAGGACCACAAAGCCTCCACTAAGTTTGATAACAACAACAGGTACTAAGGCTACCACCTCAACCACAGCAGCAGCTACTACACAAAGAGTAACCACTATAAAACCAAGACCGCAAACTACTAGAAAACCTACAACAACAAAGAAGCCCACAAGCATTAAGAGAACCACAGTGAAACCCACAAGAAGACCCATAACTACCACAACAACACCAACTACACCAACCACAGATTTGAAAACTCACAACACTACAACAAATCAAACCCAACAACATCTTCAATTCCAAACAACAGGATCATTTGCAGGAAATAAAACTACATTGGCTCCTAGGCCCGGACCCAAACCAACAGCCAGTATTGTTAAGGTGCCCAAACCCGCAACAACAACAACAACAACGACCACAAAAGAAACCGCTAACCTACCACCACAAGCACCAGTACAACAACAACAACTACTACTACCACAACAACTAAAACATACAACTGAAAAAGAAAAAATTACGTCATCTTCAACCGACATCAACAACGTCAACTACAAAGAAACCAAGTACTGCGTCCACTTCCAGCACACAACACAACAATTACTAGCACAACTCCATGACAACTAGCACTCATAAGACTACTGAACAACCAATTTTAAGTTCAACCACCCATAAACCCCGTTTGGTTACCTGGACAAATATTAATGGTGAACCGGTAGATCCCAAATCAACCTATTGTTTCCGATTGGGTACCAGTAACCAGTGAACAACCCTTTAATGTTCACAATAAATTGCCAGCAGGTGAGTTGATCTCTCGTATTCTTAATATAGTCAGGGTAGGAAAAACACGAAATTTTTTAATGAATATGGACGATAGTTATTTTAAGAGATTTTATTAAATCGGGTTATAAAATCTAAAATTTTATTTAAACCATCACTAGAAAGGTAATCGAAAAAATTTTTTCTTTTAAGTTTATATAAAAAGTAATAGCACTTCATATGACTAGAATCCTTCTTACCCTGATTATTTGAAATATTGTTCTTTTCTTAATAATTTGCGATCGAAATTTATTTAAAACCAAAAGAAATTTATTTCAAGTTCATGAACGTAATTTCCGCGAGTATAATTTTTTTCAAACTTAAATTAAAACCTCCAATTTTTCCCAGAATCTTCCATCAGAAAATGTTACCTTCGAAGAAAATGGATGTTGCCGTCTCCTCAAGTGTTAGCGCTATGATGAATAAATACCACCGTAATAATTATCAGCACCTCATAAACCTGTCACTATGCAAAAACCTACAACTTCACCTGGCAGCAGTAGCACTAGTACTTCTACCACTACCACAGAACACATACCCTTAGCATCGGCCACAACAACACCAATTTCATCGGAACTAAAGAACCTGATTTAAGTTTCTACCACTGAAACTTCTACACAATTCTCAACAGAAGGTATTTCATTCTCAACTACTACATCTCCTACGGGTTTTCACTACCGAAGAGGTGACTACGGAAAATATAATATAAATTCCACAACACCCATAACCGGTTTGGAGGGAGTTGACTTTAGACAAGGTTGAATTTATTTGGTTAGAAATAATTTTATGGAGAAAACTAATTTTTTTTACTAATTTTTCAGTTTGTGGTCGTCGTAATGTTTCCTGAACCTCGTATAGTTGGTGGCTCTAATGCGGCTTTTGGTCGCTGGCCCTGGCAAATCTCTTTACGGCAATGGCGTACCTCAACCTATTTACATAAATGTGGCGCTGCTTTATTGAATGAAAATTGGGCCATAACAGCGGCTCATTGGTGTTGATAAGTAAGTTAATTTTGAAGGAAAAAAAGATCACTTATTATGACTATTTGTGCGAAATAATTTAAAATAATTAACGCATTATACACCAACCGCGCGGTTATTCACATTTTAAATTTAATAAAAGTGATTAAAAAATAAGCTTATTTTGACCAAAAACACAGTATTTAACAAGATATAGATGATTGTAGTCTAAAATTAACGTTTACGAATTTTGTGGCAAATGCCGATATTGAAAGGGCTAAATGTGTTTTAAAGACCTGAAAATGATTTTCCAATTTTTACAAAAGATACGAATTATTATCTTCCTTTTTGCCTAATCATAATTCCTTTTATTCCAGTGGTCCCTCCTTCTGATCTTTTATTAAGATTAGGTGAATATGATTTGGCTGAAGAAGAAGAACCTTATGGCTACCAAGAAAGGCGAGTACAAATTGTGGCCTCACATCCACAATTTGATCCTCGCACCTTTGAATATGATCTGGCTTTATTAAGGTAATTAAGGACTAATAACATTTTTAATGTATCCAAAATAAAAGCAAAATTTTTCCTTTTTTTTAGATTCTATGAACCGGTAGTATTCCAACCTAATATTATACCAGTTTGTGTACCCGAAAACGATGAAGATTTCATAGGTCAAACAGCCTTTGTAACAGGTTGGGGAAGACTTTATGAAGATGGTCCTTTGCCCCAGTGTTTTACAAGAGGTTGCAGTGCCGGTTATTAATAACACCATATGTGAGTCCATGTATCGGGCAGCTGGTTATATAGAACATATACCTCATATATTCATATGTGCGGGATGGAAAAAGGGTGGTTATGATTCATGTGAAGGTAGTTAAAGTTTTATTTATTTTAATTTGAGAGATTTATTTAAAGTGATTTAATGCAGGTGATTCTGGTGGTCCTATGGTCTTGCAAGGGAATCGGATAAACGTTTCCAATTGGGTGGTGTTATCTCTGGGGTATTGGTTGTGCGGAGGCCAATCAACCTGGTGTTTATACAAGAATCTCCGAATTCAGAGACTGGATTAATCAGATTTTACAATTCTAGTATAGTTATATGGATCATGCTAATGATCAACTTATTACCGTTAAACTTGGTTAGGCCGGGGTCATCAATCGGAAACTTTTGCGCTTAACTCCTGAGTTGACGTTTCCACACATTTTTTTTAACTAATTTTCGTTATTTTTTAAGTTTATGCGAAATGTTGTATCTATAGTTATTTGTATTTTTATTTTTATCCCTAATTGTAATTGTATTTTGTATATCACGATATTTAATTTAATCTCTTTTTTATATTTATCTCTTCCCAAAACGAAGTTATTTATTTACAATTAAAATTATTTATTATTTAAATCATAAATTTAGTATTTATATGAATCTTGATTTAAGCCAATTTTTAGCTGCAATATTTTCTTCCTCTTTGTCACAAATTTCGGTTATTTTATTAATTATCTCTCCTATTTATATAAAAATAATAGTTATTTATTTGTTTTTTTTTTTGAAGGATTTACAAAATCATCTTGTTCTTGGTTATACAAAGTCTTTAAGGACATTAATTCCAGAGTATAATCAAGGTAACGACTGGACAAATCTGCAATATTGAGTAAAATGCTAAAATTCACGTTATTTTGCTTTAGAGATTTTCAATGAAATCAAAGTAAATTATTTCTCATAGATTTTTGTTTTAAATTAATATTATTTTTTAATTTTAGTTAAAAAAAAACGAAATGATGTAAATTTAATTCTAGTTTAAGTCAAATAATGAAAAAAGGTAACAAAAATATTTGTTTTTTGTCGTTTAAATGTAGATATCACTTAAGTAATAAGATTTTAGGAAAAATTTTAAAGAAACAACTTTAAAACAACAAAAAGATATTTATCATTAAATTTATTATTTACAAATAAACGAAACATTAATTGTAATCAAATTAACACAATAACTAAAAGCTTTTTTACTATATACAAACAACTAAAAATTAAGCCTAATTTGATCAAAAACGCAGTATTTATAGATTTATAGACGATTTAAGGTCTAAAATTAATTAAGCTTATTCTGCCAAAAAACGCAGTATATTAAAAAGATATAGAAGATTTTAGGTCAAAAAATAAATATTTCCAAATTTTTATGAAAGTGATTACAAATTAAGTTTATTCAGTCCAAAATCGCAGTATTTACCAAGATATAGACGATTTTAAGTCAAAAGTTAATTTTTTCCAAATTTTCATGAATGTGATTTCAAATTAAGCTTATTTTGTCCAGAAACGCAGTATTTATCGACGTATAGACGATTTTAGGTTAAAAAGTTACTTTTTTCCAAATTTTATAAAAGTGATTGCAAATTAAGCTTATTCGTCCCAAAAACGCAGTATTTACAAAGATATAGACGATTTTAAGTCAAAAACTATTTTTCGCAAATTTTTATAAAGTGATTACAATTAAGCTTATTAATGTCCAAAAACGCAGTATTTATCGACGTATAGACCGATTTTAGGTTAAAAATTACTTTTTTTCAAATTTTTATAAAAGTGATTGCAAATTAAGCTTATTTCGTCCAAAAACGCAGTATTTACAAAGATATAGACGATTTTAGGTCAAAAATTAATATTTCCAAATTTTTATGAAAGTGATTGCAAATTAAGCTTATTTTGTCCAAAAACGCAGTATTTTATCGACTTATAGACGATTATAGGTCAAAAATTAATATTTCCAAATTTTTATGAAAGTGATTGCAAATTAAGCTTATTTGTCCAAAAACGCCAGTATTTATCGACTTATAGGACGATTTTAAGTCAAAAATTAATTTTTCCAAAACTTTTATAAAAGTGATTACAAATTAAGCTTATTTCGTCCAAAAACGCAGTATTTACAAAGATATAGACGATTTTTAGGTCAAAATTAATTATTCCAAATTTTTCATGAAGTGATTACAATTTAAGCTTATTTTGTCCAAAAACGCAGTATTTATTGACTTATAGACGATTTAGTTCAAAAATTAATTTTTCCAAATTTTCATGAAAGTGATTGCAAATTAAGCTTATTTTTGTCCAAAAAACGCAGTATTTATCGACTTATAGACGATTTTAGGTCAAGAAATTAATATTTCCAAATTTTTATTGAAAGTGATTACAAATTAAGCTTATTTGTCTAAAAACGCAGTATTTATCGACTTATAGACGATTTTAAGTCAAAAATTAATTTTGCCAAATTTTTATGAAAGTGATTGCAAATTAAGCTTATTTTGTTTAAAAACGCAGTATTCATCGAAATTATAGAAGATTTTAGCTCAAAAATTATTTTTTCCAAATTTTTTATAAAAGTGATTGCAAATTAAGCTTATTTGTCCAAAACGCAGTATTTATCGACTTATAGACGATTTTAGGTCAAAAAATTAATTTTTTCCAATTTTCATGAAAGTGATTACAAATGTAAGCTTATTTTGGTCCAAAACGCAGTATTTATCGACTTATAGACGATTTTAGGTCAAAAAATTAATTTTTCCAAATTTTCATGAAAGTGATTACAAATTAAGCTTATTTTGTCCAAAAACGCAGTAATTTATGACTTATGGACGATTTTAAGTTCAAGAATTAATTTTGCCAAATTTTTATGAAAGTGATTACAAAATTAAGCTTAATTTTGGCCAAAAACGCAGTATTTATCGACTTATAGACGATTTTAGGTCAAAAAATTAATTTTTCCAAATTTTCATAAAAGTGATTGCAAATTTAGCTTATTGTTGGCCAAAAACGCAGTAATTTATCGACGTATGGACGATTTTAAGTCAAAAATTAATTTTGCCGAAATTTTATGAAAGTGATTGCAAATTAAGCTTATTTTGTCCAGAAACGCAGTATTTATCGACGTATAGACGATTTTAGGTCAAAATTGATTTTTTCCAAATTTTTCATGAAAGTGATTACAATTAAGCTTATTTTGGCCAGAAACTCAGTATTTTATCGACGTATAGACGATTTTAGGTCAAAAATTATTTTTTCCAAATTTTCATGAAAGTGATTCAATTTAAGCTTATTTTGGCCAAAACGCAAGTATTTACCAAGATATCGACGATTTAAGTCAAAAATTAATTTTTCCAAAATTTTCATGAAAGTGATTCAAATTAAGCTTATTTTTGTCCAAAAAAGCAGTATTTATCGATTATAGACGATTTTAGGTCAAAAAATATTTTTTCCAAATTTTCATGAAAGTGATTACAAATTAAAGCTTATTTTGTCCAAAAAACGCAGTATTTACCACGATATAGACGATTTTAGGTCAACAATTAATTTTTCCAAACTTTTATAAAAGTGAATTACAAATTAAGCTTATTTTGTCTAAAAATGCAGTATTATCGACTTATGGACGATTTTAGTTCAAAAATTAATTTTTCCAAATTTTCATGAAAGTGATTACAAATTAAGCTTATTTTGTCCAAAAATGCAGTATTTATCGACTTATAGACGATTTAAGTCAAAAATTATTTTTTCCAAATTTTTATAAAAGTGATTACAAATTAAGCTTATTTTGTCCAAAAACGCAGTATTTACAGAGATATAGACGATTTTAGTTCAAAAATTATTTTTTCCAAATTTTTATAAAAGTGATTGCAAATTAAGCTTATTTTGTCCAAAAACGCAGTATTTATCGACTTATAGACGATTTTAGTCAAAAATTAATTTTTCAAATTTTCATGAAAGTGATTACAAATTAAGCTTATTTTGTCCAAAAACGCAGTATTTATCGACTTATAGACGATTTTAGGTCAAAAATTAATTTTTCCAAATTTTCATGAAAGTGATTACAAATTAAGCTAATTTTCCAAATTTTCAGAAATGATTACGAATTATAGACGATTTTTCAAAAATTAATTTTTCCAAATTTTTGTAAAGTGATTACAAATTAAGCTTATTTTGTCCAAAAACGCAGTATTTATCGACTTATAG
Organism: Cochliomyia hominivorax; assembly: GCA_004302925.2. Lineage (NCBI taxonomy): Eukaryota > Metazoa > Arthropoda > Insecta > Diptera > Calliphoridae > Cochliomyia > Cochliomyia hominivorax. Next base: position 83,514,034 of record PYHX02000494.1, read on the forward strand.
ACGATTTTAGGTCAAAAATTAATTTTCCAAACTTTATAAAAGTGATTACAAATTAAGCTTATTTTGTCCAAAAATGCAGTATTTATCGACTTATAGACGATTTTAAGTCAAAAATTAATTTTTCCAAATTTTCATGAAAGTGATTACAAATTAAGCTTATTTTGTCCAAAATTAATTTTCCAAAAATTTTGTAAAAGTGATTACAAATTAATTATTTTGTCCAAAAACGCAGTATTTATCGACTTATAGACGATTTTAGGTCAAAAATTAATTTTTCCAAACTTTTATAAAAGTGATTACAAATTAAGCTTATTTTGTCCAAAAACGCAGTATTTATCGACTTATAGACGATTTTAAGTCAAAAAAAATTTTTCCAAATTTTCATGAAAGTGATTACAATTAAGCTTATTTTGTCCAAAATTAATTTTTCCAAATTTTTGAAAAGTGATTACAAATTAAGCTTATTTTGTCCAAAAACGCAGTATTTATCGACTTATAGACGATTTTAGGTCAAAAATTAATTTTCCAAACTTTTATAAAAGTGATTACAAATTAAGCTTATTTTGTCCAAAAATGCAGTATTTATCGACTTATAGACGATTTTAAGGTCAAAAATAAATTTTCCAAATTTTCATGAAAGTGATTACAAATTAAGCTTATTTTTGTCCAAAATTAATTTTTCCAAATTTTCATGAAAGTGATTACAAATTAAGCTTATTTTGTCAAAAAATGCAGTATTTATCGACTTATAGACGATTTTAGATTTTGGTCAAAAATTAATTTTTCCAAACTTTATAAAAGTGATTACAAATTAAGCTTATTTTGTCCAAAAACGCAGTATTTATCGACTTATAGACGATTTTAGGTCAAAAATTAATTTTTCCAAACTTTTATAAAAGTGATTACAAATTTAAGCTATTTGTTTAATAAATGCAGTATTTATCGACTTATGGACGATTTTAGTCAAAAATTAATTTTTCCAAATTTTATGAAAGTGATTACAAATTAAGCTTATTTTGTCCAAAAACGCAGTATTTATCGACTTATAGACGATTTTAGGTCAAAAATTAATTTTTCCAAATTTTTATAAAAGTGATTACAAATTAAGCTTATTTTGTCCAAAAACGCAGTATTTATCGACTTATAGACGATTTTAGGTCAAAAATTAATTTTTCCAAATTTTTATGAAAGTGATTACAAATTAAGCTTATTTTGTCCAAAAACGCAGTATTTATCGACTATAGACGATTTTAGGTCAAAAATTAATTTTTCCAAATTTTTATAAAAGTGATTACAAATTAAGCTTATTTTGTCCAAAACGCAGTATTTACCAAGATATAGACGATTTTAGTCAAAAATAATTTTTCCCAAATTTTATAAAAGTGATTACAAATTAAGGCTTATTTTGTCCAAAACAGCAGTATTTACCAGATATAGACGATTTTAGTTCAAAAATTATTTTTTCCAAATTTTTATAAAAGTGATTACAAATTAAGCTTATTTTGTCCAAAAACGCAGTATTTATCGACTTATAGACGATTTTAGGTCAAAAATTAATTTTTCCAAATTTTATGAAAGTGATTACAAATTAAGCTTATTTTGTCCAAAAATGCAGTATTTATCGACTTATAGACGATTTTAAGTCAAAAATTAATTTTTCCAAATTTTATAAAAGTGATTACAAATTAAGCTTATTTTGTCCAAAAACGCAGTATTTATCGACTTATAGACGATTTTAGGTCAAAAATTAATTTTTCCAAATTTTTATGAAAGTGATTACAAATTAAGCTTATTTTGTCCAAAAACGCAGTATTTATCGATTATAGACGATTTTAGGTCAAAAATTAATTTTTCCAAATTTATAAAAGTGATTACAAATTAAGCTTATTTTGTCCAAAAACGCAGTATTTATCGACTTATAGACGATTTTAGGTCAAAAATTAATTTTTCCAAATTTTATAAAAGTGATTACAAATTAAGCTTATTTTGTCCAAAAACGCAGTATTTATCGATTATAGACGATTTTCAGGTTCAAAAATTAATTTTTCCAACTTTTTATAAAAGTGATTACAATTAAGCTTATTTTGCCCAAAATGCAGTATTATCGACTTATAGACGATTTTAGTCAAAATTAATTTTCCAAAATTTTATGAAAAGTGATTACAAATTAAGCTTATTTTGTTCAAAACGCAGTATTTATCGACTTATAGGACGATTTTAAGGTCAAAAATTAATTTTTCCAAACATTTTCATGAAAGTGATTACAAATTAAGCTTATTTGATCTAAAAACGCAGTCTTACCAAGGTTATAGACGATTTTAGTTCAAAAATTAATTTTTCAATTTTATGAAATGATTACAAATTAAGCTTATTTTGTCCAAAAACGCAGTAATTTAATCGGACTTATAATTGACGATTTTAGTTAAAACTAAATTTTTTCCAAATTTTCATGATAAAAGTGATTACACAATTAAAGCTTATTATGTCCAAAAACGCAGTATTTATCGACTTATAGACGATTTTAGGTCAAAAATTAATTTTTCCAAATTTTTATAAAAGTGATTACAAATTAAGCTTATTTTGTCCAAAAACGCAGTATTTATCGACTTATAGACGATTTTAGTCAAAAATTAATTTTTCCAAATTTTATAAAAGTGATTACAAATTAAGCTTATTTTGTCCAAAAACGCAGTATTTATCGACTTATAGACGATTTTAGTCAAAAATTAATTTTTCCAAATTTTATAAAAGTGATTACAAATTAAGCTTATTTTGTCCAAAAACGCAGTATTTATCGACTTATAGACGATTTTAGTCAAAAATTATTTTTCCAAATTTTATAAAAGTGATTACAAATTAAGCTTATTTTGTCCAAAACGCAGTATTTATCGACTTATAGACGATTTTAAGTCAAAAATTATTTTTCCAAATTTTTATGAAAGTGATTACAAATTAAGCTTATTTTGTCCAAAAACGCAGTATTTAAAAGATATAGACGATTTTAGGTCAAAATTAATTTTTGGCCCAAAACTTTTTATCAAAAAGTGATTGACAAATAAAGCTTATTTGTCAAAACACAGTATTTATCCAGACGCTTATAGACGATTTTAGTTCAAAATATTTAAATTTTGCCAACTTTTTAAAAAGTTGAATTACAATTAAGCTATTTTGCCTAAAAACGCAGTATTTATCGACTTAGTAGACGAATTTTAAGGTTCAAAATTAATTTTTCCAAACTTTTATTTGTAAAAGTGATTACACAAGTAAGCTTATTTTGTTCTAAAAACGCAGTGATTATCGACTTATAGCCGATTTTAGTCAAAATTAATTTTTTCCAAATTTTTATAAAGTGATACCAATTAAGCTTATTTTGTCCAAAAAGCAGTATTTATCGACTTATAGACGATTTTAGGTCAAAATTAATTTTTCCAAACTTTTCATCAAAGTGATTCACAATTAAGCTTATTTTGTCAAAAAACGCAGTAATTTATCCGACTTATAGACGATTTTAGGTCAAAAATTAATTTTTCCAAATTTTATAAAAGTGATTACAAATTAAGCTTATTTTGTCCAAAAACGCAGTATTTATCGACTTATAGACGATTTTAGGTCAAAAATTAATTTTTCCAAATTTTATGAAAGTGATTACAAATTAAGCTTATTTTGTCCAAAAACGCAGTATTTATCGACTTATAGACGATTTTAGGTCAAAAATTAATTTTTCCAAATTTTTATGAAAGTGATTACAAATTAAGCTTATTTTGTCCAAAAACGCAGTATTTATCGACTTATAGACGATTTTAGGTCAAAAATTAATTTTTTCCAAATTTTATGAAAAGTGATTACAAATTAAGCTTATTTTGTCCAAAAACGCAGTATTTATCGACTTATAGACGATTTTAGGTCAAAAATTATTTTTCCAAATTTTTATGAAAGTGATTACAAATTAAGCTTATTTTGTCCAAAAACGCAGTATTTATCGACTTATAGACGATTTTAGGTCAAAAATTAATTTTTCCAAATTTTTATAAAAGTGATTACAAATTAAGCTTATTTTGTCCAAAAACGCAGTATTTATCGACTTATAGACGATTTTAGGTCAAAAATTAATTTTTCCAAATTTTTATGAAAGTGATTACAAATTAAGCTTATTTTGTCCAAAAACGCAGTATTTATCGACTTATAGACGATTTTAGGTCAAAAATTAATTTTTCCAAATTTTTATAAAAGTGATTACAAATTAAGCTTATTTTGTCCAAAAACGCAGTATTTATCGACTTATAGACGATTTTAGGTCAAAAATTTTTTCCAAATTTTTATAAAAGTGATTACAAATTAAGCTTATTTTGTCCAAAAACGCAGTATTTATCGACTTATAGACGATTTTAGGTCAAAAATTAATTTTTCCAAATTTTATGAAAGTGATTACAAATTAAGCTTATTTTGTCCAAAAACGCAGTATTTATCGATATAGACGATTTTAGGTCAAAAATTAATTTTTCCAAATTTTATGAAAGTGATTACAAATTAAGCTTATTTTGTCCAAAAACGCAGTATTTATCGACTTATAGACGATTTTAGGTCAAAAATTAATTTTTCCAAATTTTATGAAAGTGATTACAAATTAAGCTTATTTTGTCCAAAAACGCAGTATTTATCGACTTATAGACGATTTTAGGTCAAAAATTAATTTTTCCAAATTTTTATGAAAGTGATTACAAATTAAGCTTATTTTGTAGACGATTTTAGGTCAAAATTAATTTTTCCAAATTTTTTCAAATTTTTAAAAGTGATTACAAATTAAGCTTATTTTGTCCAAAAACGCAGTATTTATCGACTTATAGACGATTTTAGGTCAAAAATTAATTTTTCCAAATTTTATAAAAGTGATTACAAATTAAGCTTATTTTGTCCAAAAATGCAGTATTTATCGACTTATGACGATTTTAGGTCAAAAATTAATTTTTCCAAATTTTTATGAAAGTGATTACAAATTAAGCTTATTTTGTCCAAAAACGCAGTATTTATCGATATAGACGATTTTAGGTCAAAAATTAATTTTTCCAAATTTTATAAAAGTGATTACAAATTAAGCTTATTTTGTCCAAAAACGCAGTATTTATCGACTTATAGACGATTTTAGTTCAAAAATTAATTTTTCCAAATTTTCATGAAAGTGATTACAAATTAAGCTTATTTTGTCCAAAAACGCAGTATTTACAAGATATAGACGATTTTAGGTCAAAAATTAATTTTTCCAAATTTTATGAAAGTGATTACAAATTAAGCTTATTTTGTCCAAAAACGCAGTATTTATCGACTTATAGACGATTTTAGGTCAAAAATTAATTTTTCCAAATTTTATAAAAGTGATTACAAATTAAGCTTATTTTGTCCAAAACGCAGTATTTATCGATATAGACGATTTTAGTTCAAAAATTAATTTTCCAAATTTTATAAAAGTGATTACAAATTAAGCTTATTTTGTCCAAAAACGCAGTATTTATCGACTTATAGACGATTTTAGGTCAAAAATTAATTTTTCCAAATTTTATAAAAGTGATTACAAATTAAGCTTATTTTGTCCAAAACGCAGTATTTATCGACTTATAGACGATTTTAGGTCAAAAAAATTTTTCCAAATTTTATGAAAGTGATTACAAATTAAGCTTATTTTGTCCAAAAACGCAGTATTTATCGACTTATAGACGATTTAAGTCAAAAATTAATTTTTTCCAAATTTTATGAAAGTGATTACAAATTAAGCTTATTTTGTCCAAAAACGCAGTATTTATCAGATATAGACGATTTTAGGTCAAAAATTATTTTTCCAAATTTTTATGAAAGTGATTACAAATTAAGCTTATTTTGTCCAAAAACGCAGTATTTATCGATATAGACGATTTTAGGTCAAAAATTATTTTTCCAAATTTTATGAAAGTGATTACAAATTAAGCTTATTTTGTCCAAAAACGCAGTATTTATCAAGATATAGACGATTTAAGGTCAAAAAATAATTTTCCAATTTTTTAAACAAGTGATTACAAATTAAGCCTTATGTTTGGCCAAAACGCCAAGTATTTATCGATTTATAGACGATTTAGGTCCAAAATTATTTTTCACAATTTTTTTATAAAAGTGATTTACAAATTAAGCTTATTTTTGGCCAAAAACGCAGTATTTACCAAGATATAGATGATTTCAGGTCAAAAATAATTTTTCCAAATTTCATGAATGTGATTTCAAATTAAGCTTATTTTTGTAAAAACCGCAGTATTTACCAAGATATGACGATTTAGGTCAAAAATATTTTTCCAATTTTTTATAAAAGTGATTACAAATTAAGCTTATTTTGGCCAAAAACGCAGATTTACCAAGATATAGACGATTTCAGGTCAAAAATTAATTTTTCCAATTTCTTATAAAAGTGATTACAAATTAAGTTATGTGGCCAAAAACGCAGTATTTTATCGATTTATAGACGATTTTAAAGTCCAAAAATAATTTTCCAAATTTTCATGAAAGTGATTACAAATTAAGCTTATTTTGTCCAAAAACGCAGTCTTTATCAGACTATAGACGATTTTAGGTCAAAAATTAATTTTTCAAATTTTTATAAAAGTGAATTACAAATTAAGCTTATTTTGTCCAAAAACGCAGTATTTAATCGACTTATAGACGATTTTAAGTCAAAAACTAATTTTTTCCAAATTTTCATGAAAGTGATAACAAATTAAGCTTATTTAGTCCAAAACGCAGTAATTTTATCACTTATAGACGATTTTAGGTCAAAAATTAATTTTTCCAACATTTCATGAAAGTTGATTACAATTAAGCTTATTTGTCTAAAATGCAGTATTTATCGACTTATAGACGATTTTAAGTCAAAATTAATTTTCCCAAATTTTCATGAAAGTGATTGCAAATTAAGCTTATTTTGTCCAAAAACGCAGTATTTATCGACTTATAGACGATTTTAGGTCAAAAATTAATTTTCCAAATTTTCATGAAAGTGATACAATTAAGCTTTACTTCAGTCTCCAAAAACGCAGTATTTATCAGACTATAGCGATTTTAGGTCAAAAAATTATTTTTCCAAATATTTTCATAAAAGTGATTACAAATTAAGCTTATTTTGTCCAAAAAACGCAGGTATTTACCAAGATTTATAGACGATTTTAGTGCAAAAATTAATTTTGCCAAAATTTTAATGAAAGTGATTACAAATTAAGCTATTTGGCCAAAAACGCGAGTATTTATCGAACTTATAGACGATTTTTAGGTCAAAAATTAATTTTTCCAATTTTCATGAAAGTTGATTACAAATTAGCTTATTTTGTCCAAAAACGCAGTATTTACCAGATATAGACGATTTTAGGTCAAAAATTAATTTTTGCCCAAATTTTCATTAAAAGTGATTACTAACTTACGCTTATTTTGGTCCAAAAAATGCAGTATTTATCGACTATAGACGATTTTTACGGTCAAAAATTAATTTTCCCAAATTTTCATGGAATAGTGATTACAAATTCAAGCTTATTTTGTCCAAAAACGCAGTATTACCAAGATATAGACGATTTTAGGTCAAAAATTAATTTTGCCAAATTTTTATAAAGTGAATTACAAATTAAGCTTATTTTGTCCAGAAACGCAGTATTTATCGACTTATAGACGATTTTAAGTCAAAACTAAATTTTTCCAAATTTCATGAAAGTGATAACAAATTAAGTTTATTCAGTCCAAAAACGCCAGTATTTACAAGATATAGACGATTTTAGGTCAAAAACTTAATTTTTCCACATTTTCATGAAATTGATTACAAGTTAAGCCTTATTTTGTCCAAAAATGCAGTATTTATCGATTTATAGACGATTTTAAGTCAAAAATTAATTTTTCCCAAATTTTCATGAAAGTGATTGCAAATTAAGCTTATTTTGTCCAGAAACGCAGTATTTATCGACTTATAGACGATTTTAAGTCAAAACTAAATTTTCCAAATTTTCTTGAAAGTGATAACAAATTAAGTTTATTCAGTCCAAAAACGCAGTATTTACAAAGATATAGACGATTTTAGTTCAAAAATTAATTTTTTCAAATTTTCATGAATGTGATTTCAAATTAAGCTTAGTTTGTCCAAAAACGCAGTAGTTACCAAGATATAGACGATTTTAGGTCAAAAATTTATTTTTAAATATTTTCATGAAAGTGATTGCAAATTAAGCTTATTTTTTCCAAACAGCAAAGATATTGACGATTTTAGGTCAAAAATTAATTTTTAAATATTTTCATGAAAGTGATTGCAAATTAAGCTTATTTTGTCCAAAAAAGCAGTATTTATCGATTTATAGACGATTTAAGTGAAAAATTAATTTTTCCAAATTTTCATGAAAGTGATTGCAAATTAAGCTTATTTTGGCAAAAAACGCAGTATTTATCGATTTATAGACGATTTTAAGTCAAAAATTAATTTTTCCAAATTTTCATGAAAGTGATTACAAATTAAGCTTATTTTGTCCAAAAACGCAGTATTTACCAAGATATAGACGATTTTAGGTCAAAAATTAATTTTTCCAAATTTTCATGAAAGTGATTACAAATTAAGCTTATTTTGTCCAAAAACGCAGTATTTACCAAGATATAGACGATTTTAGGTCAAAAATTATTTTTTCAAAATTTTCATGAAAGTGATTACAAATTAAGCTTATTTTGTCCAAAAACGCAGTATTTACAAAGATATAGACGATTTTAGTTCAAAAATCAATTTTTCCAAATTTTTATAAAAGTGATTACAAATTAAGCTTATTTTGTCCAAAAACGCAGTATTTACAAAGATATAGACGATTTTAGTTCAAAATTATTTTTTCCAAATTTTTATAAAAGTGATTACAAATTAAGCTTATTTTGTCCAAAAACGGAGTATTTACCAAGATATAGACGATTTTAGGTCAAAAACAAATTTTTCCAAATTTTTATAAAAGTGATTACAAATTAAGCTTATTTTGTCCAGAAACGCAGTATTTATCGACTTATAGACGATTTTAAGTCAAAACTAAATTTTTCCAAATTTTCATGAAAGTGATTACAAATTAAGCTTATTTTGGTCAAAACGCAGTATTAACCAAGATATGGACGATTTTAGGTCAAAAATTATTTTTTCCAAACTTTTATGAATGTGATTTCAAATTAAGCTTATTTTGTCCAAAAACGCAGTATTAACCAAGATATGGACGATTTTAGGTCAAAAATTATTTTTTCCAAACTTTTATGAATGTGATTTCAAATTAAGCTTATTTTGTCCAAAAACGGAGTATTTACCAAGATATTGACGATTTTAGGTCAAAAAATAATTTTTCCAATTTTTTATAAAAGTGATTACAAATTAAGCTTATGTTGGCCAAAAACGCAGTATTTATCGATTTATAGACGATTTAGGTCCAAAATTATTTTTTTCCAATTTTTTATAAAAGTGATTACAAATTAAGCTTATTTTGGCCAAAAACGCAGTATTTACCAAGATATAGATGATTTCAGGTCAAAAATTAATTTTTCCAAATTTTCATGAATGTGATTTCAAATTAAGCTTATTTTGTAAAAAACCGCAGTATTTACCAAGATATTGACGATTTTAGGTCAAAAAATAATTTTTCCAATTTTTTATAAAAGTGATTACAAATTAAGCTTATTTTGGCCAAAAACGCAGAATTTACCAAGATATAGACGATTTCAGGTCAAAAATTAATTTTTTCCAATTTCTTATAAAAGTGATTACAAATTAAGCTTATGTTGGCCAAAAACGCAGTATTTATCGATTTATAGACGATTTTAAGTCAAAAATTAATTTTTCCAAATTTTCATGAAAGTGATTACAAATTAAGCTTATTTTGTCCAAAAACGCAGTCTTTACCAAGGTATAGACGATTTTAGGTTAAAATTAATTTTTCCAAATTTTTATAAAAGTGATTACAAATTAAGCTTATTTTGTCCAAAAACGGAGTATTTACCAAGATATTGACGATTTTAGGTCAAAAACAAATTTTTCCAAATTTTTATAAAAGTGATTACAAATTAAGCTTATTTTGTCCAGAAACGCAGTATTTATCGACTTATAGACGATTTTAAGTCAAAACTAAATTTTTCCAAATTTTCATGAAAGTGATTACAAATTAAGCTTATTTTGGTCAAAACGCAGTATTAACCAAGATATGGACGATTTTAGGTCAAAAATTATTTTTCCAAACTTTTATGAATGTGATTTCAAATTAAGCTTATTTTGTCCAAAAACGCAGTATTAACCAAGATATGGACGATTTTTAGGTCAAAAATTATTTTTTCCAAACTTTTATGAATGTGATTTCAAATTAAGCTTATTTTGTCCAAAAACGGAGTATTTACCAAGATATTGACGATTTTAGGTCAAAAAATAATTTTTCCAATTTTTTATAAAAGTGATTACAAATTAAGCTTATGTTGGCCAAAAACGTAGTATTTATCGATTTATAGACGATTTAGGTCCAAAATTATTTTTTCCAATTTTTTATAAAAGTGATTACAAATTAAGCTTATTTTGGCCAAAAACGCAGTATTTACCAAGATATAGATGATTTCAGGTCAAAAATTAATTTTTCCAAATTTTCATGAATGTGATTTCAAATTAAGCTTATTTTGTAAAAAAACGCAGTATTTACCAAGATATTGACGATTTTAGGTCAAAAAATAATTTTTCCAATTTTTTATAAAAGTGATTACAAATTAAGCTTATTTTGGCCAAAAACGCAGAATTTACCAAGATATAGACGATTTCAGGTCAAAAATTAATTTTTCCAATTTCTTATAAAAGTGATTACAAATTAAGCTTATGTTGGCCAAAAACGCAGTATTTATCGATTTATAGACGATTTTAAGTCAAAAATTAATTTTTCCAAATTTTCATGAAAGTGATTACAAATTAAGCTTATTTTGGTCAAAACGCAGTATTAACCAAGATATGGACGATTTTAGGTCAAAAATTATTTTTTCCAAACTTTTATGAATGTGATTTCAAATTAAGCTTATTTTGTCCAGAAACGCAGTATTTACAAAGATATAGACGATTTTAGGCCAAAAATTATTTTTTTCAAATTTTCATGAAAGTGATTGCAAATTAAGTTTATTCAGTCCAAAAACGCAGTATTTACAAAGATATAGACGATTTTAGGTCAAAAATTAATTTTTTGCAAATTTCCATGAAAGTGATTACAAATTAAGCTTATTTTGTCCAAAAAAAACAGTATTTATCGACTTATAGACGATTTTAGGTCAAAAATTAATGTTCCAGATTTTTATGAAAGTGATTACAAATTAAGCTTATTTTGGCCAAAAACGCAGTATTTATCGATTTATAGACGATTTTAAGTCAAAAATTAATTTTGCCAAATTTTTATGAAAGTGATTACAAATTAAGCTTATTTTGGCCAAAAAACGCAGTATTTATCGATTTATAGACAATTTTAAGTCAAAACTTAATTTTTCCAAATTTTCATGAAAGTGACTGCAAATTAAGCTTATTTTGGCCAAAAACGCAGTATTTATCGACTTATGGACGATTTTAAGTCAAAAATTAATTTTTCAAAATTTTCATGAAAGTGATTACAAATTAAGCTTATTTTGTCCAAAAACGCAGTATTTATCGACATATAGACGATTTTAGGTCAAAAATTAATTTTTCCAAATTTTCATGAAAGTGATTGCAAATTAAGTTTATTTTGTCTAAAAACGCAGTATTTATCGACTTATGGACGATTTTAAGTCCAAAATTAATTTTTCCAAATTTTTATGAAAGTGATTACAAATGAAGCTTATTTTGTCCAAAAACGCAGTATTTACCAAGATATAGACGATTTTAGGTCAAAAATTAATTTTGCCAAATTTTTATGAAAGTGATTACAAATTAAGCTTATTTTGTCCAAAAATGCAGTATTTATCGATTTATAGACGATTTTAAGTCAAAATTAATTTTGCCAAACTTTTATAAAAGTGATTACAAATTAAGCTTATTTTGTCCAAAAACGCAGTATTTATCGACTTATAGACGATTTTAGGTCAAAAATAAATTTTTCCAAATTTTCATGAAAGTGATTACAAATTAAGCTTATTTTGTCTAAAAATGCAGTATTTATCGACTTATGGACGATTTTAAGTCAAAAATTAATTTTGCCAAACTTTTATAAAAGTGATTACAAATTAAGCTTATTTTGTCCAAAATTAATTTTTCAAAATTTTTGTAAAAGTGATTACAAATTAAGCTTATTTTGTCCAAAAACGCAGTATTTATCGACTTATAGACGATTTTAGGTCAAAAATTAATTTTTCCAAACTTTTATAAAAGTGATTACAAATTAAGCTTATTTTGTCCAAAATTAATTTTTCCAAATTTTTGTAAAAGTGATTACAAATTAAGCTTTTTTTTTCCAAAAACGCAGTATTTATCGACTTATAGACGATTTTAAGTCAAAAATTAATTTTTCCAAATTTTTGTAAAAGTGATTACAAATTAAGCTTTTTTTTCCAAAAACGCAGTATTTATCGATTTATAGACGATTTTAAGTCAAAAATTAATTTTGCCAAACTTTTATAAAAGTGATTACAAATTAAGCTTATTTTGTCCAAAAACGCAATATTTATCGACTTATAGACGATTTTAGGTCAAAAATAAATTTTTCCAAATTTTTATGAAAGTGATTACAAATTAAGCTTATTTTGTCCAAAATTAATTTTTCCAAATTTTTGTAAAAGTGATTACAAATTAAGCTTATTTTGTCCAAAAACGCAGTATTTATCGACTTATAGACGATTTTAGGTCAAAAATTAATTTTTCCAAACTTTTATAAAAGTGATTACAACTTAAGCTTATTTTGTCCAAAAATGCAGTATTTATCGACTTATAGACGATTTTAAGTCAAAAATTAATTTTGCCAAACTTTTATAAAAGTGATTACAAATTAAGCTTATTTTGTCCAAAAATGCAGTATTTATCGACTTATAGACGATTTTAGGTCAAAAATAAATTTTTCCAAATTTTCATGAAAGTGATTACAAATTAAGCTTATTTTGTCCAAAATCGCAGTATTTATCGACTTATAGACGATTTTAGGTCAAAAATTAATTTTTCCAAACTTTTATAAAAGTGATTACAAATTAAGCTTATTTTGTCCAAAAATGCAGTATTTATCGACTTATAGACGATTTTAGGTCAAAAATAAATTTTTCCAAATTTTCATGAAAGTGATTACAAATTAAGCTTATTTTGTCCAAAAATGCAGTATTTATCGACTTATAGACGATTTTAGGTCAAAAATTAATTTTTCCAAACTTTTATAAAAGTGATTACAAATTAAGCTTATTTTGTCTAAAAATGCAGTATTTATCGACTTATGGACGATTTTAAGTCAAAAATTAATTTTGCCAAACTTTTATAAAAGTGATTACAAATTAAGCTTATTTTGTCCAAAATTAATTTTTCCAAACTTTTATAAAAGTGATTACAAATTAAGCTTATTTTGTCTAAAAATGCAGTATTTATCGACTTATGGACGATTTTAAGTCAAAAATTAATTTTGCCAAACTTTTATAAAAGTGATTACAAATTAAGCTTATTTTGTCCAAAAACGCAGTATTTATCGACTTATAGACGATTTTAGGTCAAAAATTAATTTTTCCAAACTTTTATAAAAGTGATTACAAATTAAGCTTATTTTGTCCAAAAACGCAGTATTTACCAAGATATAGACGATTTTAGGTCAAAAATTAATTTTTCCAAATTTTTATGAAAGTGATTGCAAATTAAGCTTATTTTGTCCAAAAACGCAGTATTTATCGACTTATAGACGATTTTAGTTCAAAAATCAATTTTTCCAAATTTTCATGAAAGTGATTGCAAATTAAGCTTATTTTGTCCAAAAACGCAGTATTTATCGACTTATAGACGATTTTAGGTCAAAAATTATTTTTTCATATTTTTATAAAAGTGATTACAAATTAAGCTTATATTGTCCAAAAACGCAGTATTTATCGACTTATAGACGATTTTAGGTCAAAAATTATTTTTTCCAAATTTTTATGAAAGTGATTACAAATTAAGCTTATTTTGTCCAAAAACGCAGTATTTACCAAGATATAGACGATTTTAGGTCAAAAATTAATTTTTCCAAATTTTTATGAAAGTGATTGCAAATAAAGCTTATTTTGTCTAAAAACGCAGTATTTACCAAGATATAGACGATTTTAGTTCAAAAATTAATTTTTCCAAATTTTTATGAAAGTGATTACAAATTAAGTTTATTCAGTCCAAAATCGCAATATTTACCAAGATATAGACGATTTTAGTTCAAAAATTAATTTTTCCAAATTTTCATGAAAGTGATTGCAAATAAAGCTTATTTTGTCTAAAAACGCAGTATTTATCGACTTATGGACGATTTTAAGTCAAAAATTAATTTTGCCAAATTTTTATGGAAGTGATTACAAATTAAGCTTATTTTGTCCAAAAACGCAGTATTTACCAAGATATATACGATTTTAGGTCAAAAATTAATTTTTCCAAATTTTTATGAAAGTGATTACAAATTAAGCTTATTTTGTCTAAAAACGCAGTATTTACCAAGATGTCGACGATTTAAGGTCAACAATTAATTTTTCCAAATTTTTATGAAAGTGATTACAAATTAAGCTTATTTTGTCCAAAAACGCAGTATTTACAAAGATATAGAAGATTTTAGTTCAAAAATTAATTTTTCCAAATTTTTATGAAAGTGATTACAAATTAAGCTTATTTTGGCCAAAAACGCAGTATTTACCAAGATATAGACGATTTTAGGTCAAAAATTAATTTTTCCAAATTTTTATGAAAGTGATTGCAAATAAAGCTTATTTTGTCTAAAAACGCAGTATTTACAAAGATATAGAAGATTTTAGTTCAAAAATTAATTTTTCCAAATTTTTATGAAAGTGATTACAAATTAAGCTTATTTTGTCGAGAAACACAGTATTTACAAAGATGTAGACGATTTTAGTTCAAAAATTAATTTTTCATATTTTTATAAAAGTGATTACAAATCAAGCTAATTTTGTCCAAAAAGGCAGTATTTATCGACTTATAGACGGTTTTAGGTCAAAAATTATTTTTTTCCAAATTTTATGAAAGTGATGGCAAATTAATCTTATTTTGGCCAAAAACGCAATATATTTTATGAGATGTAGACGATTTTAGGTAAATTTTTTTTTTTTATTCAGAAATCTAAATTTTTACAGATTTTTGTTGTTTTCGAATATTTAATATCATTAAGTATAAATGACATTTTTTCTTAAAGATTTCATTTTGGAAAAATAGTGTGATCTTAGATCAGCTTTATTAGCGATGTTTCTTTCTTTTTGGATTTTTTGTAATTTTTTTTATAGTTTTTTCTCTTATTAAGTTATTTCGCATTATGTCATAATATTTATCTTTTGATAGATTTATTATATTTATGTTCGTCATAATAATATTTATTTTAGTCATTTTACCGACAACACTTTCATTTTCATACCATAAGTTTTTTTCTAGCTTTATGAGATTTTTTGCGGTGAAGGTTTAAAAAAAATAATTTGCAAGTGTTTTTTCCTAATAAAATTTGTTGATAATAAGAAAACAACTTTATTAAAGTAGAGGAGTGTTTTGTCATTAAATAAAAATTCAAGATTCATGATTTTAACATTTTTGCCTATTAAAAGATTATAAATAAAATTGCTAATATTCGAAGGAGGATCTTTAATGAAATTGCTACTTTACTTTAATTAGTTTTGCTACTTTTTGGCCAAGCTGACATCATTCACCTGCAAATATGCGTTTTCTGTTATTTACCTTATTTTTTCTTTGTTTTAGGTATTTATTAATCATTTTGTGTGAAAGAAAGTATTTTGTTCATATTGACCGGCTTTCATTTGGTTCAGGTCTGTGGTTGGGTGTGTTTTAATAATTTTATGCCTTTTTCTATTAATATGATTATATTAGGCGGCTTGCTTGATCTGTGTGCGATGGCTGATATTAATTTGCATTTTTATATTTTTTATTGATGAATTGAATGTAACAATTAATTAAGTCTAATAAAAATTTTATAATTCAATTAAATTTGTTACTTAATAACGTTAAAACTAGAAAAGGGGGATATTATCGACAAGTTAGGGTAAGAATCACATTAATGTCTTTTTGCAAATTTTTATTATGTTTTAATGAAAGATAGAAAAATTAATTCAATTAAAAATTTTGAAACCCATTAAAAAAAAGTTACTTATTCATTGCTTTACTTTAATTACCGTCCATTTTACCTTTACTCATTAACTTTTTTGCTTTTTTCTTGAAATCTCCAAGATAAAATCTTGTATTTTCACTTTTAAATTAAATTTTTCCCGTGATTGAAACCATGTTTAAGATTAGAAAAACATCCACAATCATTGACAATAAATAATTGTTGTCATTTTGCATGTAAATGACCTTTAATTACTATTTAATATAAAAACAACTTTAATTTTACTTCTTTTTTTTTCAAAATTTTCTTAAAAACTCTCAACTAAAAGTGAAAGTTATGAAATTGAGACAAAAATTGTATTGAATGATTTTTTATTTTGTTAAGTGCAAAAAAAATCACATTAATTTACACTTTTAATGTTAATTAAAGTACATGTTAGAAAATTTAACTTAAAATTACTTTAAATAACCATAAATAATGGATTTAAATAATAACGTAAGTTTTTTTGAGAAATTTCATAATTATATAATAATTTCTTTATTTCAGGCTTTATAAAGAAAATAACGCTTTATTTATTCAATAAACTTTAATTCATTTGATATGTTGAAAGATAAAATTTCGTATAAAAGAAGAGAAATTATATAATTTAAAGAAATTATCTAACTCTTCAATGCCATTAATGTGATTTTGTTTGAATTATAGTATAAACGACAAAATAGCTCTAAAAAATACATAAAATTAAATCAATTATTGATGAATGTAACTTTAGAAAACGTTAATTAAAAGTTTTAGAGAGAAAATAACTAAAATATCTGATTTTAAACAAATAATATAAGACAAAGATAAAATAAATCTTTTCATTTGTTCTTGAGTGGCTTAATGGCAAGATAGAGCATTTAGAGAGAAAACAATGATAATCTGTGATTACCTATTTTTTTTTTTAAATTTTTCATATTAAAACCTCAAAAAAAATCATAAAAAAGGGTTAATCGTCAAAATTAAGAAAATCTCTAATTTTTGTTTTATTCACAAAATATCAATTATATTTATAGGAAATTTACATGAAAATTCCTAAATTAATCACAGAATTATTTTATAAACTGCAAATTTTTGTATGTTAAAATTAGGAAAAATTAGAATAATTAAATTTAGGAAAAATTAGAATAATTAATTTTTTTTAATTGATCACAAATATACCTTATTTTAGGCCAAAAATAAAGTAAATCCAAAATCTTTGTAATTATCAACAATCAATTGATTTTATTAGAAAATCACTTCTAACGTCACTAATAAATCTTAATAATAGAAATGAAAATATGAAAAACACTTAAATGATTAACAAAGGAGATCACAAATTATTTTTAGTTTGCTGAAGATTTATTTTTTTGATTGCGCCAAATCTCTTAGGAAATATATGACTTTTATGACCTGAAAACCCCATTTCGGGAGAAACATATGTATGGAAGCTTCCTAAAATATTGGACCGAATTTGATCGTTTTCAATGGTAACTGTCTTTAGGCCAAAATAATATGCGACCTGTAGGCTGTTCACAACGTTTACATGAACAGCCAGCTGGACAGACAGATGGACGAACTTAAAAGTGGGTGTAACACCATTTTTTCTGCATGTTACAAACATCTTCACTGTAGTTTTTATATGATGCCTTTTCCCGATATCCGTGTTTAAGATGATGTACGAATACAAATGTTGACATAATTTAAGTGGTGGAGGGTATTTAAGATTCGACAGATAATAATTTGTTTTATTATTAATTTTAATAAAGGCGATCACATATTAAGATTATTTTGCCAAAAACGCATTTTTTGGTTTCGAAACTTTTTTTTGGAATTTTTATCGAAAACGCAATATTTTCAAGATATAGACGATTTTAAATCAAAAGTAGACTTTTTGAGTTTTTATGAAAATGATCACAAATTAAGCTTCTTTTGGGCCAAACATTAAATAAACTATAAATTTTATAACAAATTTAAATAATTTTGGGCATAAATTTAAGTTTTATAATAAATTTTTGAATTTATTTAACAATCACATATTAAGCTTTATTTGACAAAAAAACGCAATACTTGCCTCATGATGGAATATTTGGAGACAAAAAATTTTTTTTATTTTTTTTTAAGATTTTTAAAGCAAAAATGTTTTATTGAATTTCTATGAAATGGATCACAGATTATTCTTATTTTGCCTCAAAACTCAAAACAAAAATATTTTATTAAAGCTTTTTATAAAAGTATAATTTGCCAAAAAAATCTACTATTAACCCCGTTATTAACTTTAATGTTACAGCACCTCTATATATGGCATCTTCCCTTTATCACGTTAAAAATCATAAAATAAAATTCCATTTTAATTAATTTAGAAAACTTTTGAAAAAAAATATTATTTTTATCTTGTAAAACAGAAACACTTAAAAAAACACTTTAATGAACTTTCCGTTTAAAACTTTTCTCTTACATAAATTTAGATTTTCAATTAAACACTTTTTTCCATTAAAAACATTTCACTTTCATTCATAAAACTCACAAAATTCATTCAATTGCATTGAAATCCATACAATCGAAAGTATTTTTGTTGTTTTTTTAATTTTTATCCCACTGTGTTACTTTAAATAAAGTTAAAAACACAATTATGCACCTTAAACTCGAGACGAACTCTTGCATATTATTTATTTTCAAACATTTTGAACCTTCTTTTTTTCGAGATAACTTTCGTTTTTCATCATTCATTGAGATCTTTATTAATTATTTTTGTTATTTTCTTATTTTTTGAAATGAAATTCTCCCTAAAAGAAATTTATTTTAATGAAATTTTTTCTGTTTTATTGTTTTAAATTTCAACACTTTTTTTCGGATGCTAAAATTGAAATTAAAAGTAAATAATAAGAAGAAAAAGTGGGAGTTTTTTTTAATTTCATTATTTTTGTTTTCTGCCTTTAAATATAATTATGATTCTCTTTGTTGTCGTAGTCATCTTTTCAGCGCCGTTACAGTGGTTCTAAAACGATTTTCGGGAAATAATTCTGTAACTTTCGTGCTGTTAGAGATATTTCAAAAAAAATTTGCAGGGTTAGAACCATGATAATTCTAAGTCAATTTAGCGGAGTACAAGCTTTTATGAAGTCAGAATCGTAGTCGATGATGCTCCAAAATTGGTCACTTCGAAAATGGTATTTTTATTAATTCGCCAAGATCCATTAATGATTTTTTCATTATGATAATCGTTGTTAATCTCTAAAAAAATATATGATTTTTTTTGGGATTTTTTTCAAAATATTGGCAACGCTTTTTTAGTCGTGAACTTTAAAATTCTTGCAATGTTTTATGAAAAAATCATTATGAGGATGCAGAAAAAAGGGAAGATGACCTGCTCACCAGCCTTATCGAAATTAGATTTTTTTTATTTTAATTCATTTGTCAAATCCTTAAATCTCAAAGGAAATATAATTATCCCTAATAAACAACTACATATGTAAGGTAAACACCCAAGAAGTATTTTTTTGCCGGACGGTCCTTATAATGACTGAGTAATATTTTCAATGAAATAAGTAAAATTTTTTAACATGAGATTTTGGGCATTTTCGCATGGAAAAATGAGAATTTTAAATTTTAAATCTCAGATTCGAAGACAAATTCATATACATCACACATAAATTTCAATTAAGTATCGTTTCATTAAGATTTGAAAATTAGTTTAATTAAAAAAAATTAAAATAAAAATCGAAACTTGAAGTTCTTCATACATTTCTAACCTCAACAAAATTTCCACTTATATTTTTTTCTTTCAATATAGCGAATCTTCAAGTTCTAATGATCTCATAGATACCAAATATTTCTGATAGAAATTTATAACTGGGCTGAAAATCCAAACTGAATTAGTCTCCCTCTAGCCAAATTTAGCTATTTTCCATACATTTCTACTTCAAGGGATACAAATAATCGATATATACATTTTTGAATTGATTTCCTGCAAATCCGTTCAGAAACAGCAAAATTTTATAAGAAAATCTTTAACATTTCAAAAGTTAATGAATTATTTCCAAAGAAAAAAACATCGTTTTGGAACCACTGTGCAGGGTCTAACTGAAGTAAGATTTTAATCATTTAACTTATTAAATTATCTTTTTATTTTTATTATTTTTTTCTTTATTTCTTCATTTAAATTTATTACTCTCAACTACGCATTTTATTGTGTGAATTAAAGTTAATGCTTCAAAAATTTCTTCTTGCCACTTTTTTTAATAATAATGCACATAATTGTTGATGTTGCTTTTTAATCTTAATTAAGTGATATTGCACTTAAGTTGAAGATGGATACTTTTTTTCGCTGCTGGTGAATTTCTAAATAAATTATGGTTTTGTAATTTCTTTTTTTTCGTGATTTATGTTTGGGAGTTTATTTTTATTATATAATTTTAGAGGAAATTCTCAACAACTTCCCACGGGTTTTTTTGTTATATTTTATTTGTTGTTAGAACAACTGACCTTTGTTAATAGAAAATTTATTATAATTTTCTATTTTTAAGAAATAAAATGTTTAGGAGCCCATTGAGATGAGTATGAAAGAGATAATTTTGAAAAGTATTGACTTAAATGCTTTGGAACCCAGAAATATGTCATCGAACCAGAAATATGTCATGCTCCAAACTTAAGGAAGTTTTCTTCAAAGTTGTGACCGATATGATACACAGATTTAAAGGGTGTAAATCCTAAGGGTCTAAATCCGTTTACTATTTGTTGAAAAAATTAAAAAAGTTCTGCTTCGTAATATTGAGGTTGTCTCAGATATCGCTGAATTCAATTAGGAAACTGCTAATGAAAACAACAAACAACGTAGTCATAAATTTTCTAATAAGCAGATGGACATAGCTAACTCGAATCAGATTTTCATTTGGTGCAAGAATTTATATAGGGATGATTCTTTCTTGATGTTACACACGAAATGACACAATATCCTCAATACCCTTGTGGCAGCTGCGGAAAAAATATGTTAAATTTAATGCAAATCCATTGAGCCGATCAGACGTTACAGATTTGTTTCCAAAGGGAAAAGCTTCTTTCAAACTGTGTATTGGAAATAATATTTTTTGTTGTAATTCGTGAAAGTTTCTCCAGTACTAGGAACATGGAACTCATTGAGGTAAATTGCTCAATGTATCTATGTATCGTCCTATACATATGACATTTGACATAGACATTGGAAATAGTTACAAAAAGACTTCTTAGGCTTAGGAAACTATGATCCCAAGATAATATGCAATTTTACATCTCGATAAGAAGAAGGATTCTTGTTAAAATTACATATTATTTGGAAGGAATCTGACTCTGAAATGTCTTTATCTTACTCTTTTTTGTGGGTGAATGTATTCGGAAATTATATGTTTCTTGACAAATGTAATTTTCGGAGTTTTAATAGCTACACAATGGGGTGTATAAGATGTTGGGATTAGCGTAACTATTTACAAGATTTATCAGATAGTTGAGACACAGTATTCTTTAGGAAGAATTCAATTTCAGCATTGAATTCTATTGTCTAACTAAATTCAGGCACGTGTAAAACAAGTAGAATTTGCAGAGATGAGAATGGGCTGAAGACAGTTTTATACTTGCTATATCCAACAAACTATAAAGAAGTGGATAAGACCAATGTTCAGGGTCCAACTATCATGCTAAAGAAAGCTAAAAAATTTATTCTCAGAATAAGCAGAATAATATGATCATCAATGGTATTGGCTTAACCTGCACTTTTACGGGAATTTGTTGAACTTCTTTGCATAAAATAAATTCTATATATTTAGTGTAATTTTGTTTCCAAAAAGACGTTTTTTGAAAAACGTATTTCGGAACCGAAAAAAAACGTATTTTTGCCGAATCGAAATTCAAAAAGAGCCAAAACTTAACATTCCTTTCGGGTTTCGGAGTTTATTCAAGAAATTAGAATAACTTCGTCTTTAAAATTTAACCCATTAAATGCAAAATTTTACTTAATAAAATATTTGCATAAATCTATTTAAAGCCAAATAACAATAAGACATAAATCAAACAATAACATTAAAATACAACTATTTAACATATTTGACAAAAAGAAAATTTACATTTCTAATTCATCATGCAAAAACGGCCCTAAACCATTTAAAATACCAAATAAAAGAGAGCTCAGCTTTTTACCAGAAAATTAAATATTTAATTTATTTAAAAAGCGTTTCCTTTAATTTGATATGCCTACCAGAGACTTGAGGGCAGATTACAAAATAAAACTACATAACATACAAATAAGATGCCATAATAACAGAAAAATAGCTTAAATTCAACATTTAGTATTGTTTTCTTTGGAGATCTTTTTGTTAAGAAAAAGTTTAATAAAGAAAAGAAGAAGAAGAAGAAATGGCCAAAAACAAAACAAATTGTTTTTTTTTTTTTTAACAATAATGATGATTTTGATGATAATGTTAACAATAATAATGTGATTACGTCTAAACAACAAAAGAAAACGAATAAGTAAAAGTGTAATAAAACTTAAAAGACTAACTTTATAATACCCTACACCATGACAAAGTTATAAAAAATATTGATTGATTCTTGACAATATTATAATTACGAAACATTTATGCGATTTGAGAAGATTTTCGAAAGTGAGGTTTATATAAGACCTATGGGGAACTATGGAACGATATTTGAAAAATTTGTTCATATACTTTCTGGTTGCATAATTTTTTATTATATACAATTTTATCGCTATAATTTGATTTTTAAATTTATGCACTTTGATATTCGGAAGTGGATCCCTGGATTAATTGTTGACTGATTTGGTTAAATACTATTTTGTGCCAAAGTTAGTCAAATATATATTTTTGTGGATTTTAAGAGCGGGGACGTTTGAGTGGGAGCTACCTGAAATATAGAAAAATTGGACCGATATAATATATATTAAATTTGATCGATATAATTCTAAAATGCGACTTACAAAGTGTTAAATAGACTGAAAGACAGACAGACATCTTTAAATCGGCTTGGTAAGTGATTCTCAGTAAAACTATTTAAAAACACATATGATCACAAACACCAACGGAGAAAATAGTTGAATTTGACCAGATGCAGCCGTAAATCAGAAAAATAAAAAATCCCAATTTTCCATGCAGAAATACCCAAAATTCTGATCCATAAAAAACATATTTAAAATTTGACTTTTTATTAAAATGATTTTCCAAAAATTGGGTGAACAGAACCCCTAAATCTTCTCAATTTTAAGCCAAATGCATTCCTCTTAAGATTTCTTTATGACAAACAATGAAAAAGTTATAAAATTTAGTTAAAAAAAAATTATCTGCGAAAAAACGTTGCCACCTTTTTGGTAAAAGATTCTAGAAAAAAATTGTTCAATTATTGCAGAAATATTTTTTAGAATTTTATAGGGTAACCCGAATGGTGGCACATTGACTACGCCCCCAACATGTGAAATTTCTTTAAAATATATCTAACGGTTCAAAAGTTATAACTTTATTTCCAAAAAAATCGATTTGAATATAATATGCTTCATTCCTCCAAATCCACTCGAAAATATTTCAGCTCTAACGATGAGAAATTTCATTAAAATATCTCTAACATTTCAAAAAAGCAAAAGAAATATTTCCAAAATACCTACAGAAAGTAGGGTATACAAAGTAGTAAACAAAAAAACACTTAAATTTCAAATCTGTAAATAGATTAATATAATGAAGATGCCTTTCAAATACTCCTCTTTAAATGGAAAAAATAAGAGTTTTTTTTTGTGTAAATCTAACACCCATAAAATCGAGCGGAAATTTTTTTTAGATAAAAGTTGCAACACATTTCAACGCACAAGATCATTTGAAGAGCAGACAAAATCAATTAAACTAAAACTGAAAATAATTTAAACCGAAAACCATTACAAATTTCAATTTCAACTACTTTTTTCTAACTTTTTTGATGAAAATAAAATGAAATTGAAAATTTAAGAAATGATAAATTGTTATAATTTGTTAAACAAATTTTAATGATGATAAAAGTAAAAAGACTCTAAATGAAATTTTAATTTCTTAAAATTAATTGAAGACGAAACTTACCGATTTTTGAGATTATTTTTTTCTTTTACCGCCATAAAGAAGACAAATTGATTATGAATTATTTTTATGAAATTGTTGATTGAAGATGATTCCTAGAAATAAAATGAAATTAAAATGTAAAATTATTAGTTTTGGTTGTTAACACTTGAACATTAAGAAAAAAAGAGTTATGGTCGTAATCAAATTTTGAGAAAAAAAAAAAATTTGGTTATTAATTTTCAAATTGAAAGTTAAATAATATTGAAAACAATATAAAACACAAAACTGTGTTCAATACAACAAGTTCACAATCAATAAAACCATCAAACAATCACTGAAAAGTATCTTCAATTCAATTGAAGTATCTTTGTATCACACTTCACACATGTGTGTGAGTGGTGTTAGCTTCCTCTTTAACTTTTCATTGTTTGTTATTCTTTTGTTTTGTTGTAACAAAAATTGTTTTTTTGTTATTATTGTTGTTTTTGTTGTATGTTGGAGTAGTTGTTGCATTGTAAAGTTTAATAATACAAATTTACCGTTTAAAGTTTAAAAAATGAAAGTGATTTTTTTCTTTAGGTTTTATTGTCAATATTTTTACTTTTAAAATTTTGCCAAAACAAAATACTTAAATTAATAAGTGGTTTCTTTTGGGGTTTCGACACAAATTAAGGTTACTCTTTCTTAATTGGTAAATTATTAAATTTAAATATTTTCACACGAAAAAATAAACAAATTCTAATGAGTGTTAAATCTTTAACAATCGATATTTAAATATTTAAAAATAATATTTCATTACATTATAAAAAGTAAAAGAATTCAATTACAAATTAATGCAAATTTAAAAAACACAATTTTTAAATTATAATTTTATGTAAAATTTATACTTTTATGTAAAATGTACAATTTTATGTCAAATGTACAATTTTATGTAAAATGTACAATTTTATGTAAAATTTACAATTTTATGTAAAATTTACAATTTTATGTAAAATTTACAATTTTATGTAAAATTTACAATTTTATGTAAAATTTACAATTTTATGTAAAATGTACAATTTTATGTAAAATGTACAATTTTATGTAAAATTTACAATTTTATGTAAAATTTACAATTTTATGTAAAATGTACAATTTTATGTAAAATGTACAATTTTATGTAAAATTTACAATTTTATGTAAAATTTACAATTTTATGTAAAATTTACAATTTTATGTAAAATTTACAATTTTATGTAAAATGTACAATTTTATGTAAAATTTACAATTTTATGTAAAATTTACAATTTTATGTAAAATTTACAATTTTATGTAAAATTTACAATTTTATGTAAAATTTACAATTTTATGTAAATTACATTATGTAAAATTTACAATTTTATGTAAAATTTACAATTTTATGTAAAATTTACAATTTTATGTAAAATTTACAATTTTATGTAAAATGTACAATTTTATGTAAAATTTACAATTTTATGTAAAATTTACAATTTTATGTAAAATTTACAATTTTATGTAAAATTTACAATTTTATGTAAAATTTACAATTTTATGTAAAATTTACAATTTTATGTAAAATTTACAATTTTATGTAAAATTTACAATTTTATGTAAAATGTACAATTTTATGTAAAATTTACAATTTTATGTAAAATGTACAATTTTATGTAAAATTTACAATTTTATGTAAAATGTACAATTTTATGTAAAATTTACAATTTTATGTAAAATGTACAATTTTATGTAAAATTTACAATTTTATGTAAAATGTACAATTTTATGTAAAATTTACAATTTTATGTAAAATTTAAAATTTTATGTAAAATTTACAATTTTATAGAAAATTTACAATTTTATATAAAAATTTACAATTTTATATAAAAATTTACAATTTTATGTAAAATTTACAATTTTATGTAAAATTTACAATTTTAAAGTAAATTTAAAATTTTATGTACAATTTACAATTTTATAGTAAATTTACAATTTTATAGTAAATTTACAATTTTATGTAAAATTTACAATTTTATAGTAAATTTACAATTTTATGTAAAATTTACAATTTTATGTAAAATTTACAATTTTATGTAAAATTTACAATTTTAAAGTAAATTTAAAATTTTATGTACAATTTACAATTTTATAGTAAATTTACAATTTTATAGTAAATTTACAATTTTATGTAAAATTTACAATTTTATAGTAAATTTAAAATTTTATGTACAATTTACAATTTTATAGTAAATTTACAATTTTATAGTAAATTTACAATTTTATGTAAAATTTACAATGTTTTTTTAGTAAATTTACAATTTTATAGTAAATTTACAATTTTATGTAAAATTTACAATTTTATGTAAAATTTACAATTTTATGTATAATTTACAATTTTATGTAAAAATTTACAATTTTATATAAAAATTTACAATTTTATAGTAAATTTACAATTTTATAGTAAATTTACAATTTTATGTAAAATTTTACAATTTTATAGTAAATTTACAATTTTATGTAAAATTTACAATTTTATGTAAAATTTACAATTTTATAGTAAATTTACAATTTTATAGAAAATTTACAATTTTTTAGTAAATTTACAATTTTATGTAAAATTTACAATGTTTTTTTAGTAAATTTACAATTTTAGAGTAAATTTACAATTTTATAGTAAATTTAAAATTTTATGTACAATTTACAATTTTATAGTAAATTTACAATTTTATGTAAAATTTACAATGTTTTTTTAGTAAATTTACAATTTTATAGTAAATTTACAATTTTATAGTAAATTTACAATTTTATGTAAAATTTACAATTTTATGTATAATTTACAATTTTATGTAAAAATTTACAATTTTATATAAAAATCTACAATTTTATGTAAAATTTACAATTTTAT
Source organism: Cochliomyia hominivorax (assembly GCA_004302925.2). Lineage (NCBI taxonomy): Eukaryota > Metazoa > Arthropoda > Insecta > Diptera > Calliphoridae > Cochliomyia > Cochliomyia hominivorax. Next base: position 83,541,270 of record PYHX02000494.1, read on the forward strand.
GTAAAATTTACAATTTTAAAGTAAATTTATTTACAATTTTATAGTAAATTTACAATTTTATATAAAAATTTACAATTTTATAGTAAATTTACAATTTTATAGTAAATTTACAATTTTATAGTAAATTTACAATTTTATGTAAAATTTTACAATTTTATAGTAAATTTACAATTTTATGTAAAATTTACAATTTTATAGTAAATTTACAATTTTATAGAAAATTTACAATTTTTTAGTAAATTTACAATTTTATGTAAAATTTACAATGTTTTTTTAGTAAATTTACAATTTTATAGTAAATTTACAATTTTATAGTAAACTTAAAATTTTATGTACAATTTACAATTTTATAGTAAATTTACAATTTAATAGTAAATTTACAATTTTATGTAAAATTTACAATGTTTTTTTAGTAAATTTACAATTTTATAGAAAATTTACAATTTTATATAAAAATTTACAATTTTATATAAAAATTTACAATTTTAAAGTAAATTTATTTACAATTTTATAGAAAATTTACAATTTTATATAAAAATTTACAATTTTATAGTAAATTTACAATTTTATAGTAAATTTACAATTTTATGTAAAATTTACAATTTTATGTATAATTTACAATTTTATGTAAAAATTTACAATTTTATAGTAAATTTACAATTTTATAGTAAATTTACAATTTTATAGTAAATTTACAATTTTATAGTAAATTTACAATTTTATGTAAAATTTTACAATTTTATAGTAAATTTACAATTTTATGTAAAATTTACAATGTTTTTTTAGTAAATTTACAATTTTATAGTAAATTTACAATTTTATGTAAAATTTACAATGTTTTTTTAGTAAATTTACAATTTTATAGTAAATTTACAATTTTATGTAAAATTTTACAATTTTATAGTAAATTTACAATTTTATGTAAAATTTACAATGTTTTTTTAGTAAATCTACAATTTTATAGTAAATTTACAAGTTTATGTATAATTTACAATTTTATGTAAAATTTACAATTTTAAAGTAAATTTATTTACAATTTTATAGAAAATTTACAATTTTATAGAAAATTTACAATTTTATATAAAAATTTACAATTTTATAGTAAATTTACAATTTTATAGTAAATTTACAATTTTATGTAAAATTTACAATTTTATGTATAATTTACAATTTTATGTAAAAATTTACAATTTTATATAAAAATTTACAATTTTATAGTAAATTTACAATTTTATAGTAAATTTACAATTTTATGTAAAATTTTACAATTTTATAGTAAATTTACAATTTTATGTAAAATTTACAATGTTTTTTTAGTAAATTTACAATTTTATAGTAAATTTACAATTTTATGTAAAATTTTACAATTTTATAGTAAATTTACAATTTTATGTAAAATTTACAATGTTTTTTTAGTAAATCTACAATTTTATAGTAAATCTACAATTTTATGTAAAATTTACAATTTTATGTAAAATTTACAATTTTAAAGTAAATTTATTTACAATTTTATAGAAAATTTACAATTTTATAGAAAATTTACAATTTTATATAAAAATTTACAATTTTATAGTAAATTTACAATTTTATAGTAAATTTACAATTTTATGTAAAATTTACAATTTTATGTATAATTTACAATTTTATGTAAAAATTTACAATTTTATATAAAAATTTACAATTTTATAGTAAATTTACAATTTTATAGTAAATTTACAATTTTATGTAAAATTTTACAATTTTATAGTAAATTTACAATTTTATGTAAAATTTACAATTTTATGTAAAATTTACAATTTTATAGTAAATTTACAATTTTATAGAAAATTTACAATTTTTTAGTAAATTTACAATTTTATAGTAAATTTACAATTTTATAGTAAATTTACAATTTTATGTAAAATTTACAATGTTTTTTTAGTAAATTTACAATTTTATAGTAAATTTACAATTTTATGTAAAATTTTACAATTTTATAGTAAATTTACAATTTTATGTAAAATTTACAATGTTTTTTAGTAAATTTACAATTTTATAGTAAATTTACAAGTTTATGTATAATTTACAATTTTATGTAAAATTTACAATTTTAAAGTAAATTTATTTACAATTTTATAGAAAATTTACAATTTTATATAAAAATTTACAATTTTATAGTAAATTTACAATTTTATAATAAATTTACAATTTTATGTAAAATTTACAATTTTATGTAAAATTTAAAATTTTATGCATAATTTAAAATTAAAATTTTATGTACAATTTTCAATTTTAAAGTAAATTTACAATTTTATGTAAAATTTACAATTTTATAGTAAATTTAAAATTTTATGTAAAATTTACAATTTTAAAGTAAATTTACAATATAATGTAAAATTTACAATTTTATAGTAAATTTAAAATTTTATGTACAATTTACAATTTTAAAGTAAATTTACAATTTTATGTAAAATTTACAATTTTATAGTAAATTTACAATTTTATAATAAATTTACAATTTTATGTAAAATTTTACAATTTTATAGTAAATTTACAATTTTATGTAAAATTTACAATGTTTTTTTAGTAAATTTACAATTTTATAGTAAATTTACAATTTTATAGTAAATTTACAATTTTATAGTAAATTTAAAATTTTATGTACAATTTACAATTTTATAGTAAATTTACAATTTTATAGTAAATTTAAAATTTTATGTAAAATTTAAAATTTTATGTAAAATTTACAATTTTATAGTAAATTTACAATTTTATAGAAAATTTACAATTTTAAAGTAAATTTACAATATAATGTAAAATTTACAATTTTATATAAAAATGTACAATTTTATGGAAAATTTACAGTTTTATGTAAAATTTACAATTTTAAAGTAAATTTACAATTTTATGTAAAATTTTACAATTTTATAGTAAATTTACAATTTGATACAAAATTTACAATTTTAAAGTAAATTTACAATTTTATGTAAAATTTACAATTTTAAAGTAAATTTACAATTTTATAGTAAATTTACAATTTTATAGAAAATTTTCAATTTTTTAGTAAACTTACAATTTTATGTAAAATTTACAATTTTAAAGTAAATTTACAATTTTATGTAAAATTTACAATTTTAAAGTAAATTTACAATTTTATAGTAAATTTACAATTTTATAGTAAATTTACAATTTGATACAAAATTTACAATTTTAAAGTAAATTTACAATTTTATGTAAAATTTACAATTTTATAGTAAATTTACAATTTTATGTAAAATTTTACAATTTTATAGTAAATTTACAATTTTATAGTAAATTTACAATTTTATGTAAAATTTACAATGTTTTTTTAGTAAATTTACAATTTTATAGTAAATTTACAATTTTATGTAAAATTTTACAATTTTATAGTAAATTTACAATTTTATGTAAAATTTTACAATTTTATAGTAAATTTACAATTTTATGTAAAATTTTACAATTTTATAGTAAATTTACAATTTTATGTAAAATTTACAATGTTTTTTTAGTAAATTTACAATTTTATGTAAAATTTACAATGTTTTTTAGTAAATTTACAATTTTATAGTAAATTTACAATTTTATGTAAAATTTTACAATTTTATAGTAAATTTACAATTTTATGTAAAATTTACAATGTTTTTTTAGTAAATTTACAATTTTTTAGTAAGTTTACAATTTTATGTAAAATTTACAATTTTAAAGTAAATTTACAATTTTATGTAAAATTTACAATTTTAAAGTAAATTTACAATTTTATAGTAAATTTACAATTTTATAGTAAATTTACAATTTTATAGTAAATTTACAATTTTATGTAAAATTTTACAATTTTATAGTAAATTTACAATTTTATGTAAAATTTACAATGTTTTTTTAGTAAATTTACAATTTTATAGTAAATTTACAATTTTATGTAAAATTTTACAATTTTATAGTAAATTTACAATTTTATGTAAAATTTACAATGTTTTTTTAGTAAATTTACAATTTTATAGTAAATTTACAATTTTATGTAAAATTTACAATTTTATGTATAATTTACAATTTTATGTAAAATTTACAATTTTATAGTAAATTTACAATTTTATAGAAAATTTACAATTTTATATAAAATCTACAATTTTATATAAAAATTTACAATTTTATGTAAAATTTACAATTTTATGTAAAATTTACAATTTTATGTAAAATTTACAATTTTATGTAAAATTTACAATTTTAAAGTAAATTTACAATATAATGTAAAATTTACAATTTTATAGTAAATTTAAAATTTTATGTACAATTTACAATTTTATAGTAAATTTACAATTTTATAGTAAATTTACAATTTTATGTAAAATTTTACAATTTTATAGTAAATTTACAATTTTATAGTAAATTTACAATTTTATAGTAAATTTACAATTTTATAGTAAATTTACAATTTTATGTAAAATTTACAATTTTATAGTAAATTTACAATTTTATAGAAAATTACAATTTTATATAAAAATTTACAATTTTATAGTAAATTTACAATTTTATAGTAAATTTACAATTTTATGTAAAATTTTAAAATTTTATAGTAAATTTACAATTTTATGTAAAATTTACAATGTTTTTTTAGTAAATTTACAATTTTATAGTAAATTTACAATTTTATGTAAAATTTAAAATTTTATGTATAATTTACAATTTTATGTAAAATTTACAATTTTATAGTAAATTTACAATTTTATAGAAAATTTACAATTTTTTAGTAAATTTACAATTTTATAGTAAATTTACAATTTTATAGTAAATTTACAATTTTATAGTAAATTTACAGTTTTATAGTAAATTTAAAATTTTATAGTAAATTTAAAATTTTATGTACAATTTACAATTTTATAGTAAATTTACAATTTTATGTAAAATTTACAATGTTTCTTTAGTACATTTACTATTTTATAGAAAATTTACAATTTTATATAAAAATTTACAATTTTATATAAAATTTACAATTTTATAGAAAATTTACAATTTTATATAAAAATTTACAATTTTATAGTAAATTTACAATTTTATAGTAAATTTACAATTTTATGTAAAATTTACAATGTTTTTTAGTAAATTTACAATTTTATAGTAAATTTACAATTTTATGTAAAATTTACAATGCTTTTTTAGTAAATTTACAATTTTATAGTAAATTTACAATTTTATGTAAAATTTTACAATTTTATAGTAAATTTACAATTTTATGTAAAATTTACAATGTTTTTTTAGTAAATTTACAATTTTATAGTAAATTTACAATTTTATGTAAAATTTACAATTTTATGTATAATTTACAATTTTATGTAAAATTTACAATTTTATAGTAAATTTACAATTTTATAGAAAATTTACAATTTTATATAAAAATTTACAATTTTATATAAAAATTTACAATTTTATAGAAAATTTACAATTTTATATAAAAATTTACAATTTTATAGTAAATTTACAATTTTATATAAAAATTTACAATTTTATAGAAAATTTACAATTTTATATAAAAATTTACAATTTTATAGTAAATTTACAATTTTATGTAAAATTTACAATTTTATAGAAAATTTACAATTTTATATAAAAATTTACAATTTTATAGTAAATTTACAATTTTATGTAAAATTTACAATGTTTTTTTAGTAAATTTACAATTTTATAGTAAATTTAAAATTTTATAGTAAATTTCAAATTTTATGTACAATTTACAATTTTGTAGTAAATTTACAATTTTATAGTAAATTTACAATTTTATGTAAAATTTTACAATTTTATAGTAAATTTACAATTTTATGTAAAAGTTACAATGTTTTTTTAGTAAATTTACAATTTTATGTAAAATTTACAATTTTATATAAAAATTTACAATTTTATATAAAAATTTACAATTTTATGGAAAATTTACAATTTTATGTTAAAATTACAATTAAATGTCAAATCTACAATTTATTTCGCGCACTTACAAAAAAGGAGATTAACTTGATTTATGTGTTATTTATTTCCAATTACATCATTTTAACGCTTTTTAACATTTTCGGTACCAAATTTTCTTTGCAAAAATCGTAAAAAGAAAAAATTAAAAATAAATACGAAAATTACTAATTCTTTTCCTTTTTTTATATTCCTTTATTGTCTGTCTGACATTGTCGCAGTTTTGTATTTTTGACAATAATTAACCGTCGTATTAAAATCGTGTTAAAAAGTGTTGAAACGCTTTTAAAGTCTACTTTTTTTTGTTGAATTATGCTCAACTCTTTAGACACTAATTAAATGTCTAACAAACAACAGATATTTTTTTACACAATTTCAGTTCTTTTTTATTAATGTTCAATTGTTGGGGCGTTTTAGTTTTATTATTTATTTATCTTTTCGCCAACAATTTACGTTTTTCACAGACTTTTATTCACAAATAGAGGAGACAACATTAAAGATGAGTCTCGTCTGCTATCATTTCTTGAGATGAACATGATCGTGTTCATGATTACGATGATGATAATTATGATCATGAAGATATTGTTGGTGGCATTAATGATGATTTTGTTTGTCAAATTTACTTTCATTTTGCACACTTGTTTCAGTTTATTTATGTTTTTTTTCTTCTCTTCTTTTGTTATTTTGTTTAGTTGAAGGTGAGAAAATATTTTTTTACGAAAAATACATAAAAAAGTCATATTAAAGGAAAAAAGCAGTAATTGTAAGTAAACAACAAAACACAAGTTGTTAAAAGTGAAATTGAAATTGAACTTAAGTTAGAGATTTTACATTTTAACTGTTAACTAAATAATACAACAACAATAAAAATAATTATGAAAGTGATCGCAATTTTTGGCTTAAAATGAGATTATTTTATCAAAGATCATAAAAATATGAAAACACATTTTTTCGATAAATTCTCAATTTAATAAAAAATTTTCGTTCTCAATTTAAAGAATTTTTTCGTTGGGATCTCAATGTATAGAAAATTTTCTCAGTTTAAAGAAAATTTTTGTTAAATTTCATAATTTTTAGCAAAATTCGTTAAGATTTTAACTTAAAGAAAATTTTTGTTTAATTCCCATTTTAAAGAAAATGTTACTCAAATTATCAATTAAAAGAAAATTTTCGTTAATTTAGCAATTTAACGACAATTTACGTTGAGTTCTTAATTTATAGAAAATTTTTGTTAAATTTTCATTTTAAATGAATTATTTCTTGAACTCTCAATTAATAGAAGTTGAATTCACAAGTTTACAATTTTATAAAAATTTTCAAAAAATTGAAAACTTAACGAAAGTTGGCTTACAATTCAGAAGTGAACTTTATTATGGAAAATAAAATTTTATGATAAATTTTATTTTCAGTAAATTTTAATAAATTATCCACAATTGATTATTAAAATTATATTTTCTATAAAAAATAATTACACAACAAAAAGCTTAAAATAAATTTAAATTACATGAATTTTGCTATAAAAATTGTTTTTCAATTGATTTTTATCAGCATAAAAATAATCTCATCAATAATTCCTATAAATAATATATTTTTTTTTTTTTTTTTTTTTTGAAGATGATAAAAATCTAAATTTCTTCAACATTAAGTCATACAAATTGAATAAATAAAAAGAGTCGAGTAAAAGAAATGACATAAAATATTTTCCCATAAATATAAAAAACAAAAGACTTAAGAAACATGCACATGTGCATTTTAATATATATTTCCACTCACCCATGCTCACACACACGCATTCATATTCACAGATATATATATGAACTAAATTTCTTTTAAATATTTCGATTTAATTAAAAAATATTTTATTGCCCTCAAAAGAAGAAAAAGCGTTTATAAAAGAAAACTCATAAAATTTTATTTGATGATTTATACACTTTTTTATAAAATCATAAAAATATTTTTCTTTTTTTTTAACTGAAAAATCAACAAATGTTTTTTCAAAGAACTTCTTCTGAATTAACAAGTAATGCTGGATTCGGCTATGCCGAATTTTAAATGCCCTCCACCAAAAAATTTGTGTGAAGTAAATATGTTATGTTTCGTACATACACTCTTACATATACCCTCCCAAACTTAACGTTTTTCTTAAATATAACACAGGAATACTTAATAATTTACAAAATTAAGTTAAAAATTATCTGAACCGATCTTGATCATTTTTGGAATTTCACTAAGCTCTGTCAATTATTGCGGATGTTAGAGTGCCTACAACAGACTGACAAACAAACAGATGGACAGAATAACAGACAGACAGATTTTAATTTTATGTCTGTGATGATTATGATGTGATGATTAGCGTTACACACGGAATGATAAAGTTAATGTACCCTCTTCACCATTTGTGATGGTGGAGGGTATAAAAACAATAATCTGGTTTTGTTTTTGTTCATAATTAAATTTTATCTTACAAAAAAACATTTAAAAAGGGCCGTTTTTGGTGGTCATGATTTGAAATAACAACAATAAAGTGAACAGTAACAACAATCACTCTCACTTTTTAAAATTTTCACTTAAAGTTGTTGTAATTGTTTTTGTTTTTTCTTTAATTTTCAAGAGGTTCGTTTATTTAATAATTCAATTGTTGTAATATTTTAATGTCTTTTTTCTTCTTTTTCTTCTTTTTCTCCCGTTTCATATTAATCTTCAAGTCGTTTAAATCTCATGTAAAATGTCATTATTGTTGACAAGTAATTGCCATCACCCAAAAACATATATTTTACATGAAAACATTAAAAGTGTTTTTCTTCTTCTTCTTCTTGTTATAAATCATTTGATAATTTCAAAAAATATATTTTAATGAAAGTGAAAATAAAATTCTCTTCTTTTATTATTTTTCTGTTATTTTAATTTTATTTCTGTGAGTGTTTTTTTTTTTTTCATCTTTCACGTGAATTTAATGAAAACAACTTTATTATTAATGCACTGAAAGACTGAGAAAATCTCAAAAGCGGAAAAATAATAATAAACATGTTGTAATAATTTAAAATTGAATAAAGTTGCATTCACAATTTTATATGAAGAATATATTACATTACTCCTTCTGATTTAACTACAGGAAGGTAAAATTGTACATTTTACTTTTAATTAAATTCTATTTAAAAGTTTAATTTGAAATTTTAATTTTTTTAAATTTCGAAATTGTAAATTTTACATTAAAATTGTCAATTTTATTAAAATTGTAAATTTTACATAAAATTGTAAATTTTACATTAAATTGTAAATTTTAACACAACATTTGTAAATTTTACATAAAATTGTAAATTTTACATAAAATTGTAAACTTTACATAAAATTTTAAATTTTACATAAAATTGTAATTTTACATAAAATTTTAAATTTTACATAAATTGTAAATTTTACTTCAAATTTTAAATTTTACATGAAATTGTAAATTTACATAAAATTTTTAAATTTTACGTAAAATTGCAAATTTAACATTTAATTGTAATTTATTACAAACTGTAAATTTACATAAAATTGTAAATTTTACATAAAATTGTAAATTTTAACACAAAATTTTAATTTTACATAAAATTGTAAATTTTAACATAAAATTGTAAATTTTACATAAAATTGTAAATTTTACATAAAATTGTAAATTTTACATAAAATTGTAAATTTTACATAAAATTGGTAAATTTTACATAAAATTGGTAAATTTTACATAAAATTGTAAATTTTACATAAAATTGTAAATTTACATAAAATTGTAAATTTTACATAAAATTGTAAATTTTACATTAAAATTGTAAATTTTACATAAAATTGTAAATTTTACATAAATTGTAAATTTTACATTAAAATTGTAAATTTTACATAAAATTGTAAATTTTACATAAAATTGTAAATTTTACATAAAATGTAAATTTTACATAAAATTGTAAATTTTACATTAAAATTGTAAATTTTACATAAAATTGTAAATTTTACATAAAATTGTAAATTTTACATAAAATGGTAAATTTTACATTAAAATTGAATAAATTTTACATAAATTGTAAATTTTACATAAAATTGTAAATTTTACATAAAATTGTAAATTTTACATAAAAGTAAATTTTAAAAAAATTTTAATTTTACATAATTGTAAATTTTACATAAAATTGTAAATTTTACATAAAATTGTAAATTTTACATGAAATTGTAAATTTTACAAAAATTGTAAATTTTACATAAAATTGTAAATTTTACATAAAATTTTAAATTTTACATAAAATTGTAAATTTTACATAAAATTGTAAATTTTACATAAAATTTTAAATTTTACATAAAATTTTAAATTTTACATAAAATTTTAAATTTACATAAAATTTAAATTTTACATAAAATTTTAAATTTTACAAAAATTTAACATTTTACGTAAAATTGCAAATTTAATTGTTATTTTAACATAATATTGTAAATTTTAAAATAAAATTGTAAATCTTACATAAATTGTAAATTTACATAAAATTGTAAATTTTATATAATTACAAATTTAAATTAAAAATTTTACAAAAATATTCTGTAAATGGAGAACTTGGAAAATCTATAAAATAAGATTTTATCGAAAATTAATAATTATAGAAATTTTATATAAAATTGTAAATTTTACATAAAATTGTAAATTTTACATAAAATTGTAAATTTTACATAAAATTGTAAATTTTACATAAATTGTAAATTTTACATAAAATTGTAAATTTTACATAAAATTGTAAATTTTACATAAATTGTAAATTTACATAAAATTGTAAATTTTACATAAAATTGTAATTTTACATAAAATTGTAAATTTTACATAAATTGTAAATTTTACATAAATTGTAAATTTTACACAAAAATTTTAATTTTAATAAAATTGTAAATTTTACAAAAATTTAAATTTTACATAAAATTGTAATTTTACATAAAATTGTAAATTTTACATAAAATTGTAAAATTTTACATAAATTGTAAATTTTACATAAAATTGTAAATTACATAAAATTGTAAATTTACA